>OX439129.1:30780742-30790742 GCA_949318235.1 Ecdyonurus torrentis | reverse complement strand
AAACTAATGAATATAGATAAATTAATTTAATGTATGTATTTTAGCTTTTTAATTTTAGAAAGAAAAAAATTAAAACGTAATACGAAAATATTTTATAATATCAAATAAATAGTATTTTAAAAAGCAAAACCAATAAATAAAAAAAAATCTCACTCTTAGGGGAAATAGTTATAGTTGGATAAAATCCTTTTTAAAAGACAGAAAACAATATATTCATATTACAAAGCTAGAAGATGGTAAGGAGGTACATTATAAATCGGACAATAAAACTATAAATCATTCTGTTATCCAAGGCTCATTAATGGGCCCAATTCTGTTTCTAATTTATATAAATGACCTCCCATTACATGTTGATGACTCGGTTCATCCTGTTGGTTATGCTGATGATTCTAACTTCAAAGTTACTGCACCAAACAACACCATTCTTACAAAAAATATTAAATCACTTATTTCTGAGGTAAAGAATTATTTTAATCAAAACGGTCTTAAATTAAATGTTGATAAAACAGAAATATTACAATTTCAAAATTTAAGAAATAAAAATGATACTTTAAATGAAGTTAAATGCGAGTCTGAAACCGTTAAAATTGCAAAGAAAACAAAATTTTTAGGCATAATAATTGACGAAAATTTAAGATGGTGTGAGCATATTGATTATATTTCTAAAAAGCTTGCATCTACAATTTTTGCAATACGAGAACTTAAGCATGAAAGTCAAATTGATTGTTTAATATCTATGTATTTTGCTAATTTTCATTGTCATGTTAAATATGGTGTGGTTTGCTGGGGTAACTCTATCGATGCAAATAGAATCTTTAAACTACAAAAAAAAGTCATACGCATAATATGTGGTGCTAAATTTAGAGCTGAGTGTAGAGATCTTTTTAAAATTTTAAATATTTTAACTGTACCCTGTGTTTTTATCATGGAATGTGCTATGAAAGTTAAACATAATATTGAGTTTTTTAAAAGCCATGAAATAAATCATAATCATAATACTAGAAATACAAATAAAATTGGAAGTATATATAAAAGAACTGAAATGTATAATAAAGGTCCTTTCTGCAGTTGTCTAAATATCTATAATAAATTGCCATTGGATATGAGAAAACAAAATAACTTATTAGCATTTAAGAAAGAGCTAAAAGTTTTCCTATTAAATAAGCAGTACTACTCAATTGATGAATACATGAATGATGACACAATTTAAATACAAATTTAATTTTGTACATTGTAATGTTGTTTTCTCTTTATTTGTTTTATTTGTAAATGTATATGTTATTGACAATCATTTCTACATTGTCATTTATGGCAATAACCTAAACTAATGCATTTTATTGTGTTATGTATGTTGGATGAAAGAAATGAATAAAGAATTTTGAATTTTGAATTTGAATTTGAATGAATTAAAAATAAAGTTTTGATATAAATCCACCTTAACAAGCTTATCGTATTTTTAAAACATTAAAAAAAAAAAACTTCATCTCTTAAGAGAAATAATAAAGTTTTATATTTTTCCATGAAATATTTATTATTGAATGTGTAAACGAGAAAGCTTTTTTCACCCATATATAAAACATTTACAAATATAATGTATAATCAAAAAGCTTTAATTCAGAGAGAGAGAGAGAGAGAGAGAGAGAGAGAGAGAGAGAGAGAGAGAGAGAGAGAGGAAATATTGAATTTTGAACAATAATAAAATAAACATTACGTACAGTATGCAAAGCAACAAAATATTGTACATCATAATATAAAATAATAATACTATAGCATGTTATAATATTATACTTTATATATATATATGTAAAAAATCTTATTTTATTATTAAACATTATTTAATTTTATATATTATTAAAATTTGATATATTATAAAAAACAGTTAAAATTAATGTTCCCAATAATAATCAAACTATAATACGATAATTTTATAGTTATTTATATATATAATATTATAAGCACTTAACAAGTCATTTTCAATATACTCGTATTAACCATATGTTTTATAATGTTGTTAAATGTTCAATTCAACAAATTATTGAACTGAAAAATATGCTTATTTGATGATACTTGATAGAAGTTATGCTATTTAATATTTTAAAGTGAGAGAGAGAGAGAAAGAAATATATATTTTTAATTTATTACCTTTTGTAGTCTAGACCATTGAGTTTTTTTTTTTTTTTTTTTTTAATCACAAAGGTCATAAGTGTATGTGTGGTATGATAAAAATTTAAATGATTGATATAAATGGTACTTTCGTCATCATCATTTTATTTTTATCCACGTGTATGGAAATTTGCTGTATGTTGGTGGCATTTGCTATAGGTGTACAAAAAAAAAAATAATGGTGAGAAAAAAAGTGCTTGTGCTATGTGTGCAGTGAATGATAAAACAAGTACCAATTTTGTAATGTCCACGCATCACTAACTTTCTATATATTATCTCATTTTAAAACGTAATTTCATTTAAATTTATATGTTGCAAACATATACTAATTAAATAATATTAGTATAATTTTATGGTTACTATATTAATTGATAATTTAATAATGAAAAATACTTCTATATGTACATGTAATATTTAATAATATTAAGCAAAATAATTAACTAAATACAGTTATGTTATATAGCACAAAAATTAAATGAATTTTTGTATATAGTTTTAAAATATGTAAATTTTTATATAACTAATTTAATTAAATCAGATAAAATTTTTTTTTTAATTTTTGTATGTTTTACTTATACATTAAATATATTCAGTTTTTATGGCAAAAAAAAATGTAGTTTGAGAGCATAATATATTTAAATTTAATGTTTATTTTTGTAAGATAAGATATATATATGTATATATATACTGTATATATATATATATATATATATATATATATATATATATATATATATATATATATATACAAGTGATTAAAACTGAATTCTTTTTATTTTAATATCTTAATTTGAAACAAAATGTTTTTCAATATTATTAGATTTAATAATGATAATAAAAAAATATATAAATTTTTGAAATGAATGAAAATTGATGCGACACTGCTTTGCAGTATAAAAACAGAATGCAGAGAAACCAATTTTAATAATTCTTTCGCTCTTTCCCGTTTGCTCTAAAACTCTCTGCAGCAAAAATGCTTTCAATTTCCATATAGATATACATTTTTTATATAAATATATATTTTAATAAATTCTAAAATCGAACCAATTGTATTTCTGTGACGTATACGCTTCAATGTTCTTGTCCTTGTGTTTATATATATTAAATTTTTGTTTTGTACATATACAAAAACTTATTCTATATTTTCAATTGAATTTTATAATATATTATTAATACTTCAGTATATTCATAATATAATTTTTTGTTTGTTTGTTAAGTATAGCTCTGTATTTATTTATTTCATCCTATATCTTTTAATACACAGTACAACAACAAGTTTGAAAATATTTAATAAGTAGCATTTTTTATTTAAACTCAAATTTATATGTTTATATGATCCCCTGAAAAGAGAGAAAAAAGAAAAAAAAAAAAAAAAAAAGAAGACGAAGAAGAAGAAGAAGAAGAAGAAGAAGAAGAAGAAGAAGAAGAAGAAGAAGAAGAAGAAGAAGAAGAAGAAGAAGAAGAAGAAGAAGAAGAAGAAGAAGAAGAAGAAGAAGAAGAAGAAGAAGAAGAAGAAGAAGAAGAAGAAGAAAAGGATATGTTTAAAACAATGGATTTTTTTAAAAAGCATTTTATATGTGTGTGATCATCACTTTATTTTGGACTTGTTGAGACTAGGCACTTTTTTTTATACTCGTAAAAAGTGAGAAAAGATCAAAGTTTTATGATAGACATGTGCGGTGAAGACAGTCAAACTGTTACCGCAACTCAAGATTTTTATTTCTATAGTAAAGAAAGAAAAAAAAAAAAAAAAAAAAAAAAAAAAAAGGAAAGGAAAGGAAAGGAAAGAAAAGAAAAGAAAAAAAATTATACATCTACAGACAGCTTGTATGGATAACTTTCAACCTGAATTTTCTTTTTATATAAATATAAAAGAATATCAAAATTTAATAATGTATATTTCTCATAAAAAAATTTATGTTTAAAGAGAGAGAGGCAAGTAATATAGAAAAAATAGTAATAAATTTCAATTTTTTGGGGTGTTTATGTGTGTGTGTGTGTATATACTATATAATATATATATATATATATATATATATATATATATATATATATATATATATATATATATATATATATATATATATATATATATTAAATGTTTGAAAAGTATTTATGTCCACAAATAATATTGATTAAGTGAAAGTCGAGCATATAAAAGTTAGGATTCAAGTGTCACACATAGATAGATACACTTCACCAAGATAATAAAAAAAAAATAGTTCAAGTTATACTTAAGAAAAAGTTCTAAATTATACATCATATTTTATATAATATATAATTGATAGTAGCAATACTTTACAAAGAAAAAAAAGTTAAAGCAAGAGAATGGTAGCAATTTATTTATATACGTATAGTATTAAATTATGAATAGTAAATTTTTTACAACTCTAATTTTTATAAGTAAAAAGTACTTAAAAAAAATAGAAAAAATTGTAAAAAAGCAGAAATATACTAAATCTTTTTAACTTTGACTTTTGTCATACGTCAATGCAAACTGTGTACCTTCTTGTAATATATGAGATGAATGTTATTCAAATTGTTTGCAAACTTTGTTCAAAGAAAATTGCAAATTCTATGATTTTTTTTATATATATAAATAAAATAAAAATTACGTTTATTTAAAAATCTCTTTTATTAAATTATTTTTTTCCATGTCTTTTTTTTCTCTCGCTTTTTTTCTTCTTCTTCTTCCTCTTCTCCTTCTCCTTCTTTTTTTTTTAAACACAATTTCTATTTTATAATTTGACAAACATTAAATGTGCTAAAAAAAAACAATTGAAAACATTAGTTCATCGTATACTGTAAGCATGAATTAGATTTGCAAAACAGAAAGAAGAAAAAAAAATTCACACTCACTGAAATATATTACGTGCCAGTCCAATGCAGCAACTATAAGCGTTCTGAATTAGAGTATAACATTATCATGTGCATGCATACGACAAAGCTCCTGTTTTTGCAAGGCTGTATTCATGCTTTCATGCATTTACTAGTAAATCTAACATAAACCTGCTTTTGCAATATTGCATTTTATTATGTGCAATTGCACACCAGATGCAATAGTGTTCATATTTACTATCTCATTGCAATTTTATTATTATTATTTTTTTTTATATATACAACAATTTAATGTTTGAAAAAAAAATACCATGAAGAAATTTTATAATAAAATAAACTTTTTTTTAACAAAAAAGTATGTGTTTATTCACAAAGGGATTTTATTCTTTACCTTTTTTTATTGAGAGTAATCAAAAATATTTAAATAAAGTTGTACGTAATATTACTTTAACAAAGAAAACAAATCCTTCTTTATTATACTTGTTTTTTTTAGAAGCAATAAAAGACTTTCAATCTAAAACAACAATTTATATAATTATATACACAAGTTATAGTAAAAATTTATATTAAAATTTTCATATATCTTTATAATTTAATATAATATATAAACATTTTATTTAGTGGTTGTTAATGATGTACTCTAAATCATGTTTTATATAGTATGTTATAAATTTAAGTAAAATTTAATGAGGAAAAAAAGGTGGATTTTGATAGATAAAAGCCGATACGTAAATTGAAGTTGAACATCATTTGCTCTACACCTAATGAGTATAGACTACAGAATAATTTCCTCTCTTTGCTTTTCACTCTCTTATTTTATAATGTATAAAGTCATCAATGAAAAGTTAAAAATATAACAAACTCTCACTCTCTTTTTAACAAGAAAAAAATCACGATAAAATAAGAAGGAAATGTCATATATTTAATCGATATCAAAATGTGTTACAAACAAATATATACTTTTCAATTTACTTTTTGACAATTTTTTTTTCTCCTTCTATATCTTATATTTTTTAAAAAGAAATTTTACAATAAAGCATCCCCAATAGACTATGAACACATTGAAGTGTTGACTGTGACATTTTATTATTTTTTTTTATTTGAAAAAGAGGAACTTACAATGATGAGAAAGTTTGCGGCGTGATGAATACAACAGCACACTTATTGTCATCTTTCTGAGAGAGAGAGAGAGAGAGAGAGAGAGAGAGAGAGAGAGAGAGAGAGAGAGAGAGAGAGAGAGAGAATGCTGGAAGCACCATTTTTTAACAACAATGAAAAGTTCACGTTCACACTAACATAAGAAATGGAAGGAAAAAAGTAAACCAACTCATACAGAGAGGGAGAGAGAGAGTGTGTGTGTGTGTGAGAGAGAGAGAGAGAGAGAGAGAGAGAGAGAGAGAGAGAAGAAAAAAAGATATTATATTATATTATTTGTATACAGTTAGGTGTACTTGAAATCCATAGAGATTTTATAAAATGCAGAGATTGCATTTCTATTATCATGAAAAAATACAATATTATAATATAATACTCAACCAATAATAACGCCACTTAGCTTTACATTTTTCCTTGGAAAATATTCAGTATAACTTTTTATACATTACAAAACATACTATTATAGTTACATTAATATCTTCTTTCTATATACTACTTATAAATAATGCAGTATTTAAGAAAAGAATTGCAGTAAGAAAGAAAACCTTGAAATATATAATATCATACAGAAATATATAAGAAATAAAAATTTACATAAATTATAGTTTAAAACTTTTTTCTCCATATTTTATTTAAAAGTATAAATCTTTATAATATGTCTCTTCTTTATATATACGTAGTTTTGTATTAGATGTAAACAAGGTAGTTTTATATGTCCGACATTTTGTGAGTTAGTACTAGCGGGTGATGAGGCTATCGTTCGCCGGTCAAGTTACAACGCGGTTTTACGGTGGTGATTTATATCATGTCATTTCTCTCTCTCTCTTTCTGTACTTGGCAGATTTCTAGTTGGTTGAGAATAGATGATGATGATAGTGTATGTTACTAATTGTTCAAAGTTGTGGTCATATATATGCACTACCGCAACCACACAATACAACACTATAGTATACAATCCATATTTTGTGAACCAATTTCATAAATATTGTTGTTCATATTGAAACTACACTTAACAATTAAATATAAAACAAGATGATAAATTTAAAAAATAGAATAAAAATTGCATATGTTTACACATGATAAATAGTTAAAATAGTAATTAATGTAGTTATAAATGACCTATATGCAAGAAATACACGAAAGAGGAAAAGAAAAAAGGAACATATTGTAGTAAATTAACTCTTTTTTTATTTATACCTTAAAGAAAAGATACGGTAGTTTGAATGTTCTTGAAATTGGATTTACTGATGGAGAAGTCAATTCTTCATTGCTAGCATGCTATAAGGCAATGTCTAAAGAGCTCCGACAATGCAGGCAACCGTTTGAGCATTTATACGAAGCTGGTTGCATACTCTGCGCCTGCCGCTTGCTTGCTTGCTTGCCACTTGCTCGCTTCACCTAGTTTTATTTATAGTAGCAGCACAAACTAAGAGATAAATGCACTTTATCCTTTCACGTGGAAATTACGACTTAACTTTACGCTTTGAAATTAAGAATGTGTTATTATCTTTTTAAAATCATTCTGGCATTTTTAATTATAGTAAGTTTTATAATTAAATTTAAAATTGCGCAAAAAAAAAAAACTTATTACTTACTTTTAAAATTTTCTATATTTTTAAAATAATAAAAATGTACATATATTGAACAAGTTATAAAATTTATTTAAAGTATGTTACAGTACGAAAATTTCTTCAAAATTAACAATGTGTTTTAAAAAAATCTTTTTTCAATTTAAATTATGACATATTTTACGTAATCATAATTTGCAATTTAAATTAAAACAAATGTGCCTAACATAAAATTCACAAATGTTTTATATTACTTTTCATTTAACACACAAAAAATTGCCAGCTATTAAAAAATATTGATTTGAATTGACATTTTTTTAATTGTGTTTTAAATGTGTATTTTATGGCCTCTTAATAAAAACCTTTTATCATTATTTTTATTAAAATTATATAAATAACAAATATTATATCTTTAAATTGTTAAAATGTGCACTTTATTTTAATGAATTTAATTTTGTGTATTAATATATCACATAAAAAAAGTTCACAGTTTATATAAAATTTCAATAAAGGGCTCTTTTCTTTTTGTGTATGTGCAAAGAAAAATGATTGATAATAAAAAGAGTGAATATAAATCAGTATAGTGCATTATTGAGATAAAAGCTGGCAATACGTCGTAGTAGTTAGTAAGTACTTTGGAGAGCAGTAGCTAGCGACCAGAGCACAGGCAAGACTAGGGGGTTGGGGGAGATTAAGGGGTGGTTTGGAATGTGCTTTCAGCTCACTGCTAATGCGTTCATGGGGAGGAAAGCAAGAGAGAGAGAATGAGAGCAAGAATCTCAGTTGATGGAAGTAGTGAATTTAACGATCGTCACGTTATCGCTCGCTGTATATATATAGAGAGAAAATGTCGCAATCATCAGGATATACATTCTCAAGTGTATCTCACTCACTCACTATACTTCAACTACTGATGTTTCACAAAATACATTTAACTGTTTCTCTCTACATTGGACATAATCAATACTTAACGACTCAACTATACATTATAATCAGACAATTTATAGCTTCATGTTTCACACATGAATCTTATATTGCTTTTTTTTCTATCCCCTTCCGCTATATATGGCATAAGAGAAATAATATAAAAAGTTATAAATATAAATTAACCCATTTTAATATAGAAATAACAGTATAATCCTATTGTATTATTATACATTGAGATATAGTATAGAATTAACATTTTTATATCAATAATAAGTCATCATTATAATACAAATATTTCCTACTGCTATACTTAAGTGTCTTTTCTTTCTATATATAAAGATTACCATTAAAACCAGATTTAAATATAACTTGCGAACAAGAAAATCTCTACCCACATTAAAAAGTTATTTAATTACTTTATTCATATCATATTCTCTTTTTTTTATATAGTAGAGTAATATTTTAGAAAATTTAAAGAGAAAAAAAGTATTTTCACACGTGTGAAAAAATATTACGATTTTCTTTTTATACGGAAAAGAAATAAATATTTAAATTTTAACTCAACATCAAATTTATCACGTTTTTCATTGTATGATTTTTTTTTTGCTTGTTTTTTTAGTTCAAATGCATCCTTTATGTCATAATCACCGTGATGTTGAGAGAGAAAATAAAGAAAGAGAGAGAGAGAGAGGCGTGTTAGTATTATCATTGATGTTCTTTATATATGTGTGTGTGTATGACAGTATGTATATATATATATACGTATATATATATATAAAGAATTACTAACATTTGTATTATAACGAATGTTAGTGACAGAATTGAAATCATTCTTAAAATCACGACGTTTGCTAGTCTGCCACTTGTCATTGTTTCATTTTAACTAAAGCGTCAACCGCACTCACATTCAATGAAATCTACATAAAAATTTTGCTTGCTAATTTTTTTTCTTTTTACATAATATATATTTGTATAAAAATAAACTATGTTAAAACTGTTACAATTTAAAAATAAATTTACTTTAATTGTATAGCTTTTGAATGTGAAACGTATAGATTTGTAATGAAATAAAAATATATATATATATATTTAATTTAATAATTAATTTGTTTTTATTAATTTCGATTGAAAGTAAATTCAAAATTTTCCCTTTTAATAATTTCAATATATGCAATAAATAGAATAAAATCTACTTTAAAAATAGCTATTAAAATATATAAGTAAAAACAAAAAAATTATTCAAACACATCGTACAATACAGTAAAATAGTATTCCTTGTTGTTGAAGCTACATAAAAACTAATTTTAATTTCATTTTAATCAAATAACTATCAGGAAATAACTTCATAC